>CM066968.1:0-7500 GCA_033971965.1 Cucurbita ficifolia | reverse complement strand
TAGGGTTTCGGGTTTCGGGTTTTAGGGGTTTTCGGGTTTAGGGTTTTAGGGTTTAGGGTCTTCGGGCGTTTAGGGTTTGAGGGTTTAGGGTTTAGGGTTTTCGGGTTTTTTTTTATAGGGTTTAGGGTTTCGGGTTTCGTGGGTTTAGGGTTTTCGGGTTTGATGGGTTTCAGGGGTTTAGGGGTTTCGGTTTTTAGGGTTTCGGGTTTTCGTGTTTAGGGGTTTAGGGTTTAGGGTTTAGTGGTTTAGGTGTTTTCGGGTTTTCGGGTTTCGAGGTTTAGGGTTTCCGGGTTTAGGGTTTAGGGTTTAGGAGGTTTACGGGTTTAGGGTTTCGGGGTTTCGGGGTTTCGGGTTTAGGGTTTAGGGTTTCGGGTTTCAGGGTTTCGGGGTTTCGGGTTTAGGGTTTAGGGCCTTTCGGGTTTCGGGTTTAGGGTCTTCGGGTTTCAGGGTTTACGGGTTTTAGGGTTTCTGGTTTCGGGTTTTTTTAGGGTTTCGGGTTTAGTTTTCGGGTTTAGGGTTTCGGGTTTTCGGGTTTCTGGGTTTCAGGGTTTCGGGTCTTTCGGGTTTTAGGGTTTCAGGGTTTCGGGTTTCAGGGTTTTTTAAGGGTTTCGGGTTTTAGGGTTTTCGGGTTTACGGGGTTTAGGGTTTTAGTGGTTTAGGTGTTTCGGGTTTACGGGATTTCGGGTTTCGGGTTTCGGGTTTAGGGTTTCGGGTTTTCGGGTTTCACTGTGGGTTTAGGTGTTTAGGGTTTTCGGGGTTTCCGGAGTTTCGGGTTTAGGGTATTCCGGGTTTAGGGTTTCCGGGTTTAGGGTTTCCTGGTTTTAGGGTTTAGGGTTTCGGGGTTTCGGGTTTTGCGGTTTTCGGGTTTGACGGGTTTCCGGGTTTAGGTTTTCGGGTTTCGGGTTTCCGGGTTTCGGGTTTTTAGGGTTTCGGGTTTAGGGTTTAGGGTTTCGGGTTTTCGGGTTTCGGGTTCGGGTTTCAGGGTTTTAGGGTTTACGGGATTTCGGTGTTTTAGGGGTTTAGGGTTTAGTGTGGTTTCGGGTTTAGGGTTTCAGGGTTTAGGGTTTTCGGGTTTAGGGTCTTTGGGGTTTAGGGTTTCGGGTTTCGGGTTTAGGGTTTAGGGTTTTCGGGTTTAGGGTTTAGGGTTTAGGGTTTTTCGGGGTTTAGGGACCGTTTAACGCAAAGTTTAGGGTTTTAGGGGTTTCGGGTTTAGGGGATATTTACGGGTTTATGGTTTAGGGTTTAGGGTTTAAGGGTTTGCCGGGTTTTATGGTTTACGGGTTTCAGGGTTTAGGGTTTACGGGTTTAGGAGGTTTACGGGTTTCTGGGTTTTGGGTTTAGGTTTAGGGTTTTGGGTTTAGGGTTTTCCCGGTTTAGGGGTTTCTGGGTTTCGGGTTTTTTTTAGGGTTTCGGGTTTCGGGTTTAGGGTTTAGGGTTTAGGGTTTAGGGTTTAACGGGTTTCGGGTTTTTCGGGTTTCGGGTTTCGGGTTTCGGGTTTTCGGGTTTAGGGTTTAGGGTTTTTCGTGTTTTAGGGTTTAGGGTTTCGGGTTTCGGGTTTAGGGTTTTCGGGTTTCGGGTTTCCGGGGTTTCGGGTTTCGGGTTTCGGGTTTTCGGGTTTCGGGTTTCGGGTTTCGGGTTTAGGGTTTGACGGGTTTCAGGGTTTTCTGGTTTCGGGTTTGGGGTTTCGGGTTTAGGGTTTCGGGTTTCGGGGTTTCGCGGTTTAAGTGTTTCGGGTTTTAGGGTTTTGGGGTTTAGGGTTTCGGGTTTCGGGTTTCGGGTTTAGGGTTTCGGGGTTTCGGGTTTAGGGTTTCGGGTTTAAGGGTTTAGGGTTTAGGGTTTCGGGTTTCGGGTTTAGGGTTTAGGGTTTAGGTGTTTTAGGGTTTCGGGTTTTAGGGTTTCGGGTTTCGGGTTTACGGGTTTTAGGGGTTCTGGTTTTCCGGGTTTAGGGTTTCGGGTTTCGGGTTTAGGGTTTATTCGGTTTCGGGTTTTCGGGTTTAGGGTTTCGGGTTTAGGGTTTCCGGGTTTAGGGTTTCAGGTTTCGACGGTTTAGGGTTTTAGGGGTTAGGTCTTTTAGGGTTTTCGGGTTTTTAGGGGTTTCCGGGTTTAGGGTTTCGGGTTTTGCTGGTTTAGGGTTTTCGGGTTAGGGGTTTAGGGTTTCGGGTTTCGGGTTTTCGGTTTTAGGGTTTTCGGGGGTTTCGGGTTTCGGGTTTCCGGGTTTCGGGTTTCGGGGTTCGGGTTTAGGGTTTTTCCGGGTTTAGGGGTTTTAGGGTTTCGGGTTTAGGGTTTCGGGTTTCGGGTTTAGGGTTTAGGGTTTAGGGTTTCGGGTTTTCGGGTTTTGGGTTTCCGGGGTTTTAGGGTTTTCGGGTTTGAGGGTTTCGGGGTTTCGGGTTTCGGGTTTCGGGGTTTTAGGGTTTCCGGGTTTAGGGTTTCGGGTTCGGGTTTAGGGTTTCGGGTTTCGTGGTTTCGGGTTTAGAGGGTTTAGGGTTTCGGGTTTAGGGTTTAGGGTTTTAGGGTTTAGGTTAGGGTTTACGGGTTTTTCGGGTTTAGGGTTTAGGGTTTAGGGTTTAGGGTTTTCGGGTTTCTCGGGTTTCGGGTTTGGGGTTTTCGGGTTTAGGGGTTCGGGTTTCGGGTTTAGGGTTTCAGGGTTTCGGGTTTCTTGGTTTCGGGTTTACGGGTTAGGGTTTAGGGTTTAGGGTTTTAGGGTTTTAGGGTTTCGGGTTTTAGGGTTTCGGGTTTCGGGTTTCCTGGGGGTTTTCGGGTTTAGGGTTTAGGGTTTACGGGTTTCGGGTTTCGGGTTTCGGGTTTAGGGGTTTCAGCGGTTTCGGGTTTACGGGTTTAGGGTTTCGGGGTTTAGGGTTTCAGGGTTTAGGGTTTAGGGTTTAGGGTTTTCGGGTTTACAGGGTTTAGGAGGTTTAGCGGTTTAGGGTTTCGGGTTTAGGGTTTCAGGGGTTAGGGTTTCGGGTTTCGGGTTTACGGGTTAGGGGTTCGGGTTTTAAGGGTTTCGGGTTTCCGGGGTTTAGGTTTAGGGTTTCGGGTTTCGGGTTTCGGGTTTCGGGTTTTCGGGTTTAGGGTTTTCGGGTTTCGGGTTTAGGGTTTAGGGTTTCGGGTGGTTCGGTTTAGGGTTTAGGGTTTCGGGTTTGCGGGTTTTCGGTTTTTAGGGTTTAGGGTTTTCTGGGTTTCAGGGTTTGCTAGGGTTTTAGGGTTTCCGGGTTTCGGGTTTAGGGTTTCGGGTTTCGGGTTTTAGGGTTTAGGGGGTTCGGGTTTAGGGTTTTCAGGGTTTTCGGGTGTTTAGGGTTTAGGGTTTCAGGGTTTAGGGTTTAGGGGTTTCGGGTTTAGGTTTCGGGTTTTCGGGTATTACCGGGTTTAGGGTTTAGGGTTTCGGGTTTCGGGTTTTAGGGGTTTCAGGGTTTCGGGTTTTAGGGTTTCGGGTTTTCGGGTTTCGGGTTTCGGGTTTTAGGGTTTCGGGTTTAGGGTTTAGGGTTTCGGGGTTTAGGGGGTTTCGGGTTTCGGGGTTTAGGGTTTAGGGTTTCGGGTTTAGGGTTTTAGGGTTTTCGGGTTTCAGGGTTTACGGCAGAGTTTAGGGGTTTGAGGGTCTCGGGTTTCGGGGTTTTAGGGTTTCGGGTCTTTAGGGTTTCGGGTTTAGGGTTTTGCGGGTTTAGGTTTTCGGGTTTTAGGGTTTAGGGGTTTCGGGTTTAGGTTTTTTAGGTTTTCGGGTTTCGGGTTTCGGGTTTTCGGGTTTTAGGGTTTAGGGTTTCGGGGTTAGGGTTTAGGGTTTAGGGTTTCGGGTTTCGTGTTCAGGCTTTCGGGTTTCGGGTTTTCGTGTTTACGGGTTTAGGTGTTTAGGGTTTCGGGTTTCGGGTTTAGGGTTTACGGGTTTCGGGTTTCGGGTTTCGGGTTTCGGGTTTCGGGTTTTCGGGTTTCGGGTTTCAGGGTTTCGGGTTTGCGGGTTTCGGGTTTCGTGGGTTTCCGGTTTTTCGGGTTTCGGGTTTCGGGTTTTCTGGTTCGGGTGTTGCCGGGTTTCGGGTTTCGGTTTTCGGGTTTCTGAGGTTTCCTGGGTGTTTCGGGTTTCGGGTTCGGGTTCGGGTTTCGGGTTTCGGGTTCGGGTTTTCGGGTTTTTCGGGGTTTCGGGTTTCGGTGTTTTAGGGATTTCGGGTTTCGGGGTTTCGGGTTTTTCGAGAGTTTCGGGTTTCGGGGTTCGGTTTCGGGTTTCGGGTTTTCACGGGTTTCGGGTTTCGGGTTTCGGGTTTTCGGGTTTCGGGTTTCGGGTTTCGGGTTTCGGGTTTCGGGTTTCGGGTTTCGGGGTTTGGGTTTCGGGTTTTCGGGTTTAGGGTTTTCGGGTTTTCGGTTTCGGGATTCGGGTTTCGGGTTTCGGGGTTTCGGGTTTCGGGTTTTCTGGTTTTCGGGTTTCGGGTTTCGGGGTTCGGGTTTCGGGTTTCGGGTTTCGGGTTTCGGGTTTTCGGGTTTCGGGTTTCGGGTTTCGGGTTTAGGGTTTTCGGGTTTCGGGTTTCCGGGTTTCGGGTTTCGGGGTTTTCGGGTTTCGGGTTTCGGGTTTCGGGTTTCGGGGTTTCGGGTTTCGGGTTCGCGGGTTTCGGGTTTAGGGTTTCGGGTTTCGGTTTCGGGGTTTCGGGTTTCGGGGTTTTCGGGTTTCGGGTTTCGGGTTTCGGGTTTCGGGTTTCGGGTTTCGGGTTTCGGGTTTCGAGGTTTTTAGGGTTTCCCGGGTTTCGGGTTTAGGGTTTCCGGGTTTCGGGTTTCGGGTTTCGGGTTTTCGGGTTTTACACGGGTTTCGGGTTTCGGGTTTCGGGTTTCGTGTTTCGGGTTTCGGTTTCGGGTTTTCGTGTTTCGGGTTTCGGGTTTCGGGTTTCGGGTTTTCGGGTTTCGGGTTCGGGTTTTCGGGTTTCGGGTTTTGGGTTTCTCGGGTTTCGGGGTTTCGGGTTTCGGGTTTCGGGTTTCGGGTTTCGGGTTTAGGGTTTCGGGTTTCGGGTTTCGGGTTTCGGGTTTCGGGTTTTTCGGGTTTCGGGTTTCGGGTTTCGGGGTTTCGGGTTTCGGGGTTTCGGGTTTTCGGGTTTTCGGGTTTCGGGTTTCGGGTTTCGGGTTTTCGGGTTTCGGGTTCGGGTTTCGGGTTTCGGGTTTCGGGTTTTCGGGTTTCGGGTTTCGGGTTTCGGGTTTCGGGGTTTCGGGTTTCTGGGTTTCGGGTTTCGGGTTTCGGGTTTAGGTTTCGGGTTTCGGGTTTTTCGGGTTTCGGGTTTCGGGTTTCGGGTTTCGTGGTTTCGGGTTTCGGGTTTCAGGGTTTCGGGTTTCGGGTTTCGGGTTTCGGGTTTTCGGGTTTCGGGTTTCGGGTTTCGGGTTTCGGGTTTCGGGTTTCGGGTTTCGGGTTTCGGGTTTTCGGGATTTCGGGTTTCGGGTTTCGGTTTCGGGTTTCTGGTTTCGGGTTTCGGGTTTAGGGTTTCGGGGTTTCGGGTTTCAGGGTTTAGGGTTTCGGGTTTCGGGTTTCGGGTTTTAGGGTTTCGGGTTTTCGGTTTTTTCGGGTTTCGGGTTTCGCGGGTTTCGGGTTTCGGGTTTCGGGTTTCTGGTTTCGGGTTTCGGGTTTCGGGTTTCGGGTTTCGGGTTTCGGGTTTCGGTTTCGTGTTTCGGGTTTCGGGTTTCGGGTTTCGGGTTTCGGGTTTTCGGGTTTCGGGTTTCTGGTTTCGGGTTTCGGGGTTTCGGGTTTAGGGTTTCGGGTTTCGGGTTTCGGGTTTAGGGTATTCGGGTTTCGGGTTTCGGGTTTCGGGTTTCGGGTTTCGGGTTTTCGGGTTTTGGGGTTTCCGGGTTGTTCGGGTTTTTCGGGTTTCGGGTTTTCGGGTGTTCGGGGTTTTCGGGTTTCGGGTTTCGGGTTTCGGGTTTTCGGGTTTTCGGGTTTTCGGGGGGTTTCGGGTTTCGGTTTCGGTTTCGGGTTTTCGGGTTTCGGGTTTTCGGGGTTTCGGGTTTCGGGGTTTGCGTTTCGGGTTTCGGGTTTTCGGGTTTTCGGGTTTCGGGTTTCGGGTTTCGGGTTTCGGTTTTCGGTTTCGGGTTTCGGGTTTCGGGTTTCGGGATTTCCTCGGGTTTCGGGTTTCGGGTTTCGGGTTTTCGGGTTTCGGGTTTCGGGTTTCACGGGTTTCGGGTTTCGGGTTTCGGGTTTCGGGTTTCGGGTTTTCGGGTTTAGGTTTCGGGTTTCGGGTTTCGGGTTTTCGAGGTTTCGGGTTTCAGGGTTTCGGGTTTCGGGGTTTCGGGTTTCGGGTTTCGGGTTTCGGGGTTTCAGGGTTTCGGGTTTCGGGTTTAGGGTTTCGGGTTTCGGTTTTAGGGTTTTCGAGGTTTTCGGGTTTCGGGTTTCGGGTTTTTGGGTTTCGGGTTTCGGGTTTCGGGTTTCGGGTTTTCCGGTTTACGGGTTTCCGGGTTTTCGGGTTTCGGTTTTCGGGTTTCGGGGTTTCGGGTTTCGGGTTTCGGGTTTCGGGGTTTCGGGTTTCGGGTTTCGGGTTTTCGGGTTTCGGGTTTCGGGTTTTTCGGGTTTCGGGTTTTCGGGTTTCGGGTTTCGGGTTTCAGGGTTTCGGGATTTCGGGTTTCGGGTGTTCGGGTTTCGGGTTTCGGGTTTTTTATGGGTTTCGGGTTTCCTGGTTTCGGGTTTTCGGGTTTCGGGTTTCGGGTTTCGTGCGCTATGTCGGGGTTCGGGTCTTCGGGTTTTCGGGTTTCGGGTTTCGGGTTTCGGGGTTTTCGGGTTTCGGGTTTTCGGTTTTCGGGTTTCGGGTTTCGGGTTTCGGTTTTTCGTGGTTTTCGGGTTTCGGGTTTCGGGTTTTCGGGTATTCGGGTTTCCGGGTTTCGGGATTTCGGGTTTCGGGTTTCGGGGTTTCGGTTTCGGGCTTTTTTTTCGGTATTATCGGGGTTTCGGGATTTCGGGTTTCGGGTTTTCTGGTTTCGGGTTTCGGGTTTTCGGGTTTCTGCGGGTTTCGGGTTTTGGTTTTCGGGTTTCGGGGTTTCGGGTTTTCGGGTTTTCGGGTTTTCGGGTTTCGGGTTTCTGGGTTTCGGGTTTGGTTTTTCGGGTTTTCGGGTTTCGGGTTTCGGGTTTCGGGTTTTTCGGTTTCGGGTTTCGGGTTTCGGGGTTTCGGCTGTTTCGGTTTCGGGTTTTGCGGGTTTTCGGGTTTTCGGTTTCGGTTACGGGTTTCGGGTTTAGGGTTTCGACGTTTTCGGGTTTCGGTTTTCGGGTTTCGGGTTTCGGCGTTTTCGGGTGTCCGGGTTTCGGGTTTTTCGGAGTTCGGTTTCATCGGGTGTTCGGGTTTATCCGGGTTTCGGGTTTATTCCGGTTTCGGGTTGCGGGTTTCGGGTTTTCCGGGTTTCGGGTTTCGGGTTTCGGGTTCGGGTTTCGGGTGTAGGGTTTTACTAGGTTTTAGGGTTTTCGGGTTTTCGGTTTCGGGGTTTCGGGGGTTTTGTTTTCGGGTTTCGGGTGAGTTCAGGGTTTCGGGGATTTCGGGTTTCGGTTTCGGGTTTCGGGAG